>CM051524.1:10922500-10925000 GCA_028017165.1 Herpetospermum pedunculosum
TAATTGTTTGTTAAATAGATTGTTGAAATCATTTAAGAGTGGTGTTGTAATGTTGTCACGGAAGACGCTCTCCCAACTGAGCTATCCCCGTTAATTGTTTGTTAAAATAGATTGTTGAAATTATTTATATAATCTATCTTGGAATAAGATTAAAGTTTAGGTACTAAAGATTAAAAAAAAATTACAAAATTAAATTACGGTGAACGTGGATCGAACACACGACCTTCAGATCTTCAGTCTGACGCTCTCCCAACTGAGCTATCCCCACTAATTGTTTGTTAAAATAGATTGTTGAAATTATTTATATAATCTATCTTGGAATAAGATTAAAGTTTAGGTACTAAAGATTAAAAAAAAATTAAAAAATTCAAATGCGGTGAACGTGGATCGAACACGTGACCTTCAGATCTTCAGTCTGACGCTCTCCCAACTGAGCTATCCCCGCTAATTGTTTGTTAAAATAGATTGTTGAAATTATTTATATAATCTATCTTGGAATAAGATTAAAGTTTAGGTACTAAAGATTAAAAAAAAATTACAAAATTAAATTACGGTGAACGTGGATCGAACACACGACCTTCAGATCTTCAGTCTGACGCTTAAAATAGATTGTTGAAATTATTTATATAATCTATCTTGGAATAAGATTAAAGTTTAGGTACTAAAGATTAAAAAAAAATTACAAAATTAAAATGCAAAACATGGATCGAATACGTGACCTTCAAATCTTCAGTCTGACACTCTCCCAACTGAGCTATCCCCACTAATTGTTTGTTAAATAGATTGTTGAAATCATTTAAGAGTGGTGTTGTAATGTTGTCACGGAAGCCTTCCAATTTTTACACGTTAACCGTCATATCAAATTCCATCTTATTTTAATGAGAAAAATTCTCTAAGAGTATTTTTTTTGAACAAATTCAATTCAAAATTCAAGAATAAAAATGACGAAAATGGAATAAGATTAAAGTTTAGGTACTAAAGATTAAAAAGAAATTACAAAATTCAAATGCGGTGAACATGGATCAAACACGTGATGGATCAAACACGTGACCTTCAGATCTTCAGTCTGACGCTCTCCCAACTGAGCTATCGAACACGTGACTTTCAGATCTTGTGACGCTCTCTCAACTGAGCTATCCCCACTAATTGTTTGTTAAAATAGATTGTTGAAATTATTTATATAATCTATCTTGGAATAAGATTAAAGTTTAGGTACTAAAGATTAAAAAAAAATTAAAAAATTCAAATGCGGTGAACGTGGATCGAACACGTGACCTTCAGATCTTCAGTCTGACGCTCTCCCAACTGAGCTATCCCCGCTAATTGTTTGTTAAAATAGATTGTTGAAATTATTTATATAATCTATCTTGGAATAAGATTAAAGTTTAGGTACTAAAGATTAAAAAAAAATTACAAAATTAAATTACGGTGAACGTGGATCGAACACACGACCTTCAGATCTTCAGTCTGACGCTCTCCCAACTGAGATATCCCCACTAATTGTTTGTTAAAATAGATTGTTGAAATTATTAATATAATCTATCTTGGAATAAGATTAAAGTTTAGGTACTAAAGATTAAAAAAAAATTAAAAAATTCAAATGCGGTGAACGTGGATCGAACACGTGACCTTCAGATCTTCAGTCTGACGCTCTCCCAACTGAGCTATCCCCGCTAATTGTTTGTTAAAATAGATTGTTGAAATTATTTATATAATCTATCTTGGAATAAGATTAAAGTTTAGGTACTAAAGATTAAAAAAAAATTACAAAATTAAATTACGGTGAACGTGGATCGAACACACGACCTTCAGATCTTCAGTCTAACGCTTAAAATAGATTGTTGAAATTATTTATATAATCTATCTTGGAATAAGATTAAAGTTTAGGTACTAAAGATTAATAAAAAATTACAAAATTAAAATGCAATACATGGATCGAACACGTGACCTTCAGATCTTCAGTCTGACACTCTCCCAACTGAGCTATCCCCGCTAATTGTTTGTTAAATAGATTGTTGAAATCATTTAAGAGTGGTGTTGTAATGTTGTCACGGAAGCCTTCCAATTTTTACACGTTAACCGTCATATCAAATTCCATCTTATTTTAATGAGAAAAATTCTCTAAGAGTATTTTTTTTGAACAAATTCAATTCAAAATTCAAGAATAAAAATGACGAAAATGGAATAAGATTAAAGTTTAGGTACTAAAGATTAAAAAGAAATTACAAAATTCAAATGCGGTGAAGAGCTATCGAACACGTGACCTTCAGATCTTCAGTCTGACGCTCTCCCAACTAAGCTATCCCCGCTAATTGTTTGTTAAAATAGATTGGTGAAATTATTTATATAATCTATCTTGGAATAAGATTAAAGTTTAGGTACTAAAGATTAAAAAAAAATTACAAAATTAAAATGCGATGAACATGGATCGAACAAATGACCTTCAAATCTTCAGTCTAAAGCTCTCCCAACTGAGCTATCCCCGCTAATTGTTTGTTAA